>JACEFZ010014234.1:0-13752 GCA_014155875.1 Cepaea nemoralis
AAAAATTTTGTTTATTAAACTTCTAAACTCACAAAATATACAGACATGTGCATCAACAAAGAAATTAGGATACAGCAAAAATCAAACAGCAAAGACACTAACCTAAAAAAATCAAATTCCAAAATAGCAAAAACTTCTAATCCAGTAAAAGTACAAATCTACCAAACACAAACCCACAAAAACTGATCCACTAAAACTAATTTAAAAAAAACTTCTAGTCCACCAAAAACTTCCAGTCTACAAAAACCCCAGGAAAATCTAAAATCTAAAAACTAGAATTTCTGGTTTTCCTGTAGATAAATAAAAACCAAAAAAAAATTTAGGCAAAGACAAGTCAAACATCTCAACATGATCCCCCAAAACAAGACAACAACAACACCCAGTCTCTCTACGTAAGACGACACTCTTTATTTGGACGAATGGGCAAAAGACGCAACACCTGACAATCATAGATCACTTAAATCAGAGCAAACAACATCTCAACACTGACCTGGCCAACATCATCAGACATGTAGGAAAACCCCAACATCAAATTTAAATCATCAAAGATCTTTATTTGCATCAACACAGGATTTTCTAGGAAAACCCACTACAACATGGTGTATGAAACAATGTTTTGGTGGCAAAACATAGACATGGACTGTGTAAATTTCCAATGGACAACAATAAGAATGGGTTATAGGATGTGTCCAAAATAAAAAAAATGACAGGGGTTTTTAAACATCTCCCATGTTTCTACACTTTCCCCGGGACACCCCAATCCCACACCATAACCCTTTTGGGGTTTAAAGATTACAATAGTCTCATACACCCGCCTCGATACTACCAGCCACTTCAACCCCTGGCGGATAAAAATCATCACCCTCATCAGGGCTATCATCATCATCCCATGACCACCCCCATCACAAGCATAGTCATCTTTGTGAACTTATAACCCAAGCCCATCCAAGTAGCACTCAATCCGGTACCTACTCACTACACCCAGTCATTGATAATAATTACCATAACCTATTTTAACAGTAATTTCTTGTCCATGCATGTAACCTGATGGGTTCCGCCTCCAGGTGACCCCTGCTCCCCCAACAACGGTTCAAAAACTCCAAATATATATCCATTGATGTTCCCCCCCAAAGAAACCCGAATTTAAATCCACCAGTTATATCATATCATTTCAGTTGCACTCTATGCCACTCCTGCAAGCCCATGTTAGATAAAGGATATCAACAACATATGACATCAACACTTACAGCATGATATCAAATTAATGACCAAAAGTTTATTTAAGGGCCCCAAAACAATCAGTGTAATATATTTGTGATGGACAGTAAGTGTACAGTTGTGCCCTCTATTCCCCATCATTCTTCTATGATACACCGGTTATAGATTTTTCATCTTACGCTTTATGTCACATACAACTACAATTAATATCTCTGCGAAGGGTGGTACGCAGCACTAAATCACATTCCTCCCTCAGTAAAGCCACATTAACATGTAAAATATCTTTTTGCTCTACATATGTTATAAATATTACCCTCATCCTGGTTACTTTCCCCTACTTTTGTATATCCCATTTTTGCTCCCTTTGGGGATATTACATGGGGAAAACCAAAAAAATCAGTTACATGTTATATTATTTTAGTTATGGGAAAACACCTACACCGGTCATATTCCACTGCCCCTCCCCAAACCTGATTGCTAACTAGTAACATCTCTATGTACTAGCCTGTTAAATGTTTTTTCCCAAAGCTTAGGGATGCTAAAGCCTTTAGGTAACACTAATCACTTTTCTGTTTGTCATTTATCATGATCAAGCTGACCTCATTAAATCATTTGTACCTGATATAATAATGCCTAAACAATTATAATATAATTTTTGCCTTTAATTTTATTCCTAATTTATTGCAAATTAATAACCGCAAGCACTGATTGAAGCCAACACATAGTGTACATTCCTTGGATAGACACATAGCAAGTGCATATAAATATCTTTGCGAAAGGCGGTACGTAGCATAAAGTCACATTCTCTCCCCCGTGCGACAAACCCCCATGCTTAAATTAAGGCAGAATCTCATCACTGATTCCCCCCAATAACTTGATACACCTACACCAAATATTACTGCCTCCCGTTAAAAGATATGACCCGACTTTACTTACTGCTGAAAACAAATTCCTTACTATATTGAAAATTAACTAATTGTAACATGCCTTGCCTTTCAATGACGCAGTCCAAGTATGTTTTCTTTAACACTATAGCCCCTAAATTTTAATTCTGTATTCTATTTTTCCCAATAAAATTTTTAAACCGATATTTGCCCAGCTCTTTCCACAACAAGCTTCTTGAACTCAATAATTTTCACCCTGTAAAAAAAACCATTTGTTTTGAATAATTATAAAGTATACTAAGCCCCTGTGTGCCCAATTTCTCCTAACCTGTTAACATTGCTTTCCTTTTTCACTAGCCAATATTCCAAAATTTACCTTTTAAGTTGCTTGAGAACAAAGGGAGATGTTTATTTGCTGAGCTTTGGCCTCCCAGTGTCAATTCTCCAATGTGTTCCTCAATCTCCCACTTTTCAGTCTCATAAAACTTTTGAACAAGTAGCTTCTAAGTTTTTCCTTAATCTATTTTTTGTAAACAACTTGTTGAACGTCCAGATCGGTCTGCGCCATTTTCTTCACGAACCGATGACTCACAGCGAGCTGGGGAGGGTTCTGCACGCCATTCTCTGCAGCCGAGCTTACAGATTTCCTTTGTTAATTTTAGTTACTGCTAGAGAAATTATTAACTTAAAGATTAAAGCTAGGAATCAGTATAAGATTAGCTATATTTTAAATCTAATTAGTTTGATAATCGCTTCATTATTATTATACTGTCATAGCTTTACTGAACTATACATTTAAATAAACAAAATACTATAAGCTATACATGGTTTATAAAATTAAAAATAATACATATAAAAGAAATATAATATACAACAAATTAATTATGGTTACATACCACTGCAAAACTTCGGGGTCTAACTACTAAACACACCATAGAAATAGGCATTGGCGCCTGGTCACTCAGTGCGGTGGACTACGGAAAAAAGGGCCAGTTCTACCTGTGCAGGGCCTTATATACCGGGGTCCCAGAGTTCCAGACCAATCAGACGCCCTCTTGCAGAATTCCACCATCATCGCGAGCCGAGTACAATTATTATTATTATTATTATTATTATTATTATTATTATTATTATTATTATTATTATTATTATTATTATTATTATTAGTTTTTAATTGATCTTATATTTATTTATTTCAGCCCTTAGTGAAATGAGTGGTGCATTAGAAAAAAAAAATTGTCAGTATTCAGAGGAATATGAAAAATTTGGTTTCATACCCGCTTGTCCACGATGAACAGTCACCTTTTTGTCTTTATGCCAAAAATGCTTGACTAACGAATCAATGAAACGAGGTCGTCTTGAGGCACATTTGAAGGCGATACATAATGCTCATATTAATTCAGATTTAATTACTTTCAAACTTTAAAGAAAGACGTTGAAAAAAGAGTAACATTAAAGTCTCTATTTACTGCTCATAATGCAACTGTCAATCGTACTCTTGAGGCTAGTTATCAAATTTCATTACTCATCACTAAATCTGGGAAAAGTCATACTATATGGGAGAATTTAATTAAACCACCAATAACAGCATTTCTTAAAACGGTTCTGGAAAAAAATGACAAAGACGTTTAAGCTATGCCACTAAGTAACAATACTGATAGCAGAAGAATAGACGAAATGAGTGAGGATATTGAAATACAACTTGTTGAAAAGCTGAAAACAAGAAAATTCTCGGTGCAAATGGATGAATCAACTTTGAGAGACAGTGAGGCCGTACTTATAACTTACGTAAGATATATTGATAAAGGTGATTTTACTAAAGAAATGTTGTTCTGTAAATCATTAGAAAGACCCCTACCTCCAAAGATATATATAGTAAGCTAAAAAAATTACTTAGATGTCAATAATATACCAATGAAAAATATAACATCTTGTGTTGCAGATTGTGCTTGGGAAGAATAATGGTTGCTTAAAATTGATGAAAGATCAGAATCCAGGATTGCTTCTTGTGCATTGTGTTATTCTCTGGGAAAACGTGGTAGCTAAAAACATTTCACCTGTTCTAAATGAAGTACTAAATTTAGTTATAAAATGCATCAATGCTATTAAAGCTAGTTCCAAAAGTAAACGTCTCTTCAAGTTATTTTGTGAAGAACAAAATGAAGACCACGCAAGACTTATAGTTCACATTGAAGTAAGATGGCTCTCGAAAGGGAACTGCTTGAAAAGATGTATGGAACTATTTGATACTCTTATTGATTTTTTAAAGCGACAAACCTGAAATGAAAAATCTGTTAACGGTCAATTGTAAGGCATTTTTGAGTTATTTAGCCGATATCTTTAAAAACTAAATACATTAAATAAATAACTTCAAGGAACAAATAAAACTCTTGTCGATGCAAAAGCGAAGATATTTGGTTTCATTACCTTTATTGAGTTACGTCAGACATATATTTATTATAAAACAAAAATTTTGAAAAGTTTCATTGGCTCCAAAAATGTGAAGTCACTGATACCGCTATATATGTTATTGTCGATCATCTGAAAATCATCTGATTTAAAAGAAAGATTTTCTGATTTGAAACAAATTGATTTCCCAACTTGGATGATGCAGCCAATGTTAGTGGATTTGTCTGATGTTTCTAATATGCAGTATCAAGAAGAACTCGCAGAAATACAAAGTGATGAGTCAATTACAACTTTATTTAATACAAATGGAGCGATGGCATGGCTAGTTAGTCAGTTAGTCGCGGTTGCAACCTCACGGCAACGGGTCGTCCCCATATTGCTCCGTTTCCGTGCCAGTGAATATCACACAAAACGCCCCTCACTGCCCTATGTGAACAATGGAATAGACAGGAGTGTTGTCAAGTCAACAGCCCGCACAGGTGCATAATGCCGCCGCCAGAATGCCAACGCAAAAGTCCTCCACAAAAAATACAGTTCATCGTCGATGGAAACGGCAGTCACCAGAAAGACTTTATTGACCCGGGTTTATCCCATATGGCTCGGTCTCTTTCCACAGGGCGACCCACCGAAAGCGCCGTACTAAACACGAACTCTGTAGCTACAGCGACGACTCCCAGGAGTCTCCTGAAAAAAGCACTCGTGAACCGAAAATGCAAACCAGTCAATCCAGCAACAACCGGCCGTTATCGTTCCGAACATGCAGCTCACGCTAAAACTGGCATGACTTTGTGAGGAAACCAAAATCGAATATCCAAATGCAACCAAATGTGCAAGAGAACTATTGTTACCGTTTCCATCTTCATATTTAGCTGAATGCGGATTTAGTGCTATAAATGATTTGCTGCATTAAAAAAAAAAATAGAAAGAAATCGGCTGGATATAACAAAAAGGGGAGACTTGAGACTGAAGTTAACTAAATTGGAACCTGACATAAAATCTCTTTGCAGCAAGCATCAAGCGCAAGGATCTCACTATATTTAAATAATAAATAATTACTAATAATTAAAATAATATCGAAAAATATTTCATTAAAATTATTTTGTACAGGGTGGGGCAAATTAATGACACGTTTGTAACTTTAATAAAACTAAATTAGAATAAATGAACAAAAAGTATTTTTATTTATCAAATATACACATGATGCCATTTTGTTTTATGTTGTTTAAATAATAAAAAAAAAAGTATTTTTATTTCCCAAATGTACTTGAACACGTGTGATTTATTTCTCTGGGGATACCTAAAATCAAAGGTAAAAATTCATCGCCCCCGAACTATTGAACAATTGAAAGATGCAATTCATCATGAAATTTAGTCTATTCCACATGAAATGATCCGCCGAGTTATGGACAACTTTCGCGAACGTCTTCAACAGTGTGTGGACAATAACGGCGAACATTTGACTGATGTAATTTTTTCCATTTTCCAATTTATACTTTTCGTGGTGGGTCGTGCCGCCGTATGGCATAGGATCAACGGACACGAAGTTTCTGCACAGAATATCGCATTCTTTATCGCCAACACTACATATGGGACATTACGGAGACACTACACACGTCATCATAGAGGAATAGAAGGATGGATAAGACACCACACAACAGTCTACTGTGGGTATCGTTGGAATCATATACCCAAATTTAACTCAAAGTTCGACGGGTGCACCATAACCGACTAGGTTTTGTCAGTCGGCCACAGACCGCGTGGGTCTAGGTGCTGGTGTAAGTGCATTACACCATCGTGTCATTTTACCAGATATTGTGTTTCGAGGAGAACCTCCATTAATTGTCGACTGCAGAAAACGAATATATTCGAGCATTTGGAACAGTCGAGCATGGAATGGACATTTGGAAATTCGTAGAAGACACCGACACCGCAATTTTCTTAAGGCCAGTACCTGTTGTAATTGTCAATTGGTTAATAAGGTGTCGTATTTTCAATTATGTCAAAATTTATTATAAATTAACAACCGTTTGTTTTGTAAGCTAAGTCAGTAGTATGTTATGTTGAATCTAAGTCTGAAAGTTTTTGTTGTCGTGTTTAAACAGTGATTGGTATTTTCGTCCCTCGTTAATCGTCTACTGTGACTATTAATTATCTAGTGTCATATATATATATTTTATATTTTTTATATTGAACGTATTCTCACATTATTCATGTGGTTTACATATATTTCATTCATTATAAGAGTATCGTAATTGTGAGTAGTATATAAAGTGTTTATCGTGTTGTCACTTAAATTTCAAGATTAATTTTGTCTTTTATGAATGAAAATATGTACTTTCGTCTTACGTCAATCGTCTTTTGTCAGTATTAGTGTTGGTCCGCTGTACTTATATATTTATATTCCTTATATTGAACATATTTTCCCATAATTATTTTTGTGGCTTACATATGTCACGGTTCGTATAATTATCGTATATTTTGAGTGATATATTCTTAGGTGGTCGTCAACGTGACAGTATTCGTGTTAATTAAGTTGATATTTTGGGTCGACGTTGATACCACAGGACTTATTATTTAAGTCAATAACTACTCCGTTCCGCGAAGAACCTTATTGCAAATTTGTCGAGTCTTTTCTTCTCTTGCCACTTCGCTATTTATTTCAGCTAGATAGCTCATTTTACAGGTAGGACAAGATGTCTACACTACAAGAAATCATGGAATTCGGTGAGAAGACTGGTTTAACTGGTGCTGAACTTAGGAGTTGGGTTAAACATGAGTTCAGTGAGCATCAAAAAGAAGAGAAACATCGTCAGAAGGAGGAGCGACAGGAACGACTAGCAGCAGAGAAAGAAACCAAACAACTGCAGATGGCTCTAGAGAGAGAACTGAAAGAAAAAGAGATGGCTATCAAACAAAATGAGATAACTTTGCAACGTGAAAAGATAGCTACAATGAGAAAAGAGATGAAAGAAAAACAGATAACCGTAGAGGCAGAGTTAAAGGCAAGACGGTTGGCCGTAGAGGCAGAAATCAAACAAAAACGACTCACACTTGAAAAGCAGAATCTTGCAAAGGAAACAATGTGGAAGGAGCAAGTGAGACAAATGAATGAAATAAAGGAAAATAATCACACAGGTAAAGTATGTGCTACAGTAGTGAAAGAACCGAACGCCAGAGATTTCGTTCAGAAAGTAACTATCGAACACAAGTCTAACGAAACACTTACAAGTACAAATGCCCAAGTTGAAACGACACAAGAAGAAGAAGAAGTTAAAGAAGAAGAAAACACGCAATTTGAACTGGGTACATCAACTGTTAACGAATATCAGATAACACAAATGGATGATAACGCAACAGACAAGAATGGGGTACACCTGGATATTCAAGAGGCAAACAAACAGCCTTCATCAAATAACTCTGTATCTGAAAACATAAGCTATGATCAGAAACAAAGCAAACGAGATTATTTGTCGTTAAATGATATATTTTTGAAACAGTCAAAAAAGAGACCAAAAGTTACACGCACTGGTGGTTGCACACAAAAGCTACATACACAACAAGCACAACCTATTGAACAATCAAGATTGGCTCTTATATACATGTTTATTGCTCACATCATAACTTTGACAAAGACATACAGTTCACAGGTTGAATGCATCATCATGAACAATTATATTCGAACGAAGATATATGCAATTTATGTCAGTAAAAACATCTATGCACAAGCGAGGAAACATGGTGTAAACGGGTTTATACGAACAAAGAGGCATATCATGAACATACGCACAGAAGTCAAGAAGTGTGTCACAAACGTACATACAGACGTCATCAGGTGTATTACACACATGCACGCTGAAATTAAAAAGTTTGTCACAGACATGTATTCACAATCAAGGAAATACATTACTTGCGGCATTACAATTACACACTCACAAATCAAGAGGATTTACACACAAACCAGAAAGAAACTTGTAGATTGCTTAACAGAAATCAAGAAATACACCAAAAACATTTGTGCGCAAATAAAAACAAAGGTTGTAAACTTTAGAGTAATGGCAAAGATATACTATACGAACTTGATAGGTAAATGCAAGGAACACTACAGACGACAAACTACACTTCTTTTTCCTTGCTGTAGTTATGGTTACTTGTCTTACCTCTGGTACAAATTTGCCAAACATACATCGTTACAACGGATGTATTACATATCATACACAAGAGTGAAAAATAAAACATTGTTTCAATCAATAAAGTTACAATGTACAAATATTGGCATGAGTGCAGAAGAGAGATTTTACAGGTTTGAAACAAAGAAAGAAAGAAAAAAAATTGAATGAAAGAAAGAATAAAAGGTAAAAGAAAAAAGAAAAATAAAATGGGATGAAAGGTTAGGGTCACATACACTACAAACACATTAGAGTCTTAGGTCTTATTACTTAGTTATGCAAGGTATCACTTGTCAGAATTGTTCACACTATCTAATAATTCTATAATCCATCGTAGAAATAGTTCGATTCTCTATTCTTTGATAATTATGTCTATAATAGAGAACAGTACTAAATTTATATGAATATTATTTGATTTCAATATTTATTCTTGTTGAATATTATATTCCTGATTTAATTTTTTTTAGATGTCTTGAATCTTTAATAGGTATGATTCTTCACAACTCTATGTCTGCAAGATTTTAATCAGTCAATCAGAGACATTCTCAGTCGATTATAATTAATAGAGGAACAGATCTATGTTATAAGTTCTTTAATTATATTTTAATGTTCTGTTCTTTTATGTGTGTTATAAAATTTAATAAATATAAATTCAAAACGCACCTTATTAAATAACAATGTTACATTAATTGACAAAATATATAATGTAATGTAAGATGTGATTTAGTTAAATATGGATACACATGGTGGCAATTTTTCCATATTGACAGAGAATGAATAACTACGCCATGGGAAGTATCTACTCAATGTGTGATCGATCGGTTGTTCAAACATTGGTTATTCGGACACGGATTCGAGCATACAAGTATTGTAACTGTGAAGTGAACTTATTGACAGTGAACATTTTAATTTAAATGTTATGATTCTGTGGTTAAATAACAAATGTTAGTTAATTAGGTATTAATTAATTGAAATATTATAGTATGGTTATAGGGTTAATTAATCATTGTTCGGGAAAGTATTTGATTATAAGGTTAAGTCATTAGAATGAATCTTTAGTTGAATTAATTGTATTGCGTGTCATTATCACATTAAGATCCATAATAATCAGTCATCGCTCTCAACATATCCACAAAAGTAAAAATATTTCTGAGGATTCTCGTGGAGCACATGTCACCCTACCCACAGATGGAAAAATTGTAAGAAGGAAAATATATGGAGTATACAATAATAACAGCAGCGATAATCAACAATGAGGATGATCTACTTGGAAACCCCATTATTACCCTCGTCCGAAACTCATGGTAGTACCTAGAGCTAGGACACACTTGTCTATTAAGACAAGGTAGGGACTAATATGTTTATTAGTTGGTCTGATTCCCCATGATCAGCCACACGACGTCCAACGGAGGGTTTGGACAGGTGGGCGTGCCCGTCGTATAACTTTATATTTTTTTTAGGGTAGATAAGGGGGACAACCAAGTACTAGTCTGTTGTTATTATAGTTGTAGTTAGTTGTGATTATACAATATATTTATACACATATAGTTAAAAGGGAAAAAAATGTTACACATTTTTTTATCAGGGAGGGGGCATTATGCCATACGGCGGCACGACCCACCACGAAAAGTATAAATTGGAAAATGGGAATTCCCACTCGGACACGAAAGTGGACGTCAACAAAGGAATCCAAGGAGAATGTGGACAACGTAATTGGACAGCAACGGGAGAGACGCTGTGATTGTGATTTCGAACAAGGACGTGTTTTCTAAGGATCTGTGTGAGGTGACCTCTGGACGCGATGATATGAGCGTGAGACAGCTCTGAGTCAGGAGAGGGATCTGTTGATGATGATACCGCAGTGAAGTAACCGGGCGGAAAAACCTAGAGTGGAATTACAGCTTAAATGGAATCAGTGGATTCAGGGCGTCAAGCAGAGCGCAGTAGACTGGACACTCATCGGTGGATTAGTAAAGTAGGTGCCGACCCTGTTTATAGGGGTCAATCTACAGGTCTGCGTGAGTTTAATGTTCACATGTCTGCTACGGAATAAACTTCTGGTAGCGCTTTGATATCTTGACTTTTGCCGTTGATTGTCATTGTATTCAAGGTAAGGACGCAAGTTTAATTCCTCGTCCTTCGTTGCTGTTTTGCATTATTACGAGTTGATACCTCGACGGTTGCCGGTGTAGGCACTTCGAGGCAGATACCTAAAATAAAAGGTAAAAATTCATCGCCCCCGATCTATTGAACAATTGAAAGATGCAATTCATCATGAAATTGAGTCTATTCCACATGAAATGATCCGCAGAGTTATTGACAACTTTCGCGAACGTCTTCAACAGTGTGTGGACAATAACGGCGAACATTTGACTGATGTAATTTTAAAAAGAAAATGAAATAAAATCATATCATATGTATACTTAGGAAATAAAAATACTTTTTTTCATTATTCAAACAACATAAAACAAAATGGCATCATGTGTACATTTGATGAATAAAAATACTTTTTTGTTCATTTATTCTAATTTAGTTTTACTAAAGTTACAAATGTGTCAGATCATTTTGCCACACCCTATACTTGAATTTCAGTTCTCCATTATATGTTTTGAAAATTTACTTACTGTGTTTGCCCAACCATTTCCTAGTGATTTCTTCCTAAAACCTATCATTCAAGTTTCTTTAGTGAAGGGGGCTGAGTGGTCTCGAGGTATGGTGTCCGCCAGGAGTGCTGGAGGTCCCGGGTTCAGGCCCCGGTGAGGACCGGGATGTATTTAAAAAATCCACCTGGACTTCCAATAATAAAATTTCTCCTGGTCTCTGGATAGTGAGATCGGACACCCGTGTGCATTGTTGCGCACGTAAAAAAAAACTTGGCAGTTGGAAATCGAAAAAGAGTAGCCTAACGGCGCTGCCCGGGCAAAATTTCGAGTTAAAAATCTACCCAAAGTATTTCAGGATCCTCGCCGATGCAGCGGAGTTCGTGCATTGAGCTGAGTTTCTCCAGACTCGGGATTGAGTTAGGAGGAAAACGGAGCACTTATGGGTTAAACCGTGTGCCGTGATGTTGATCCAACGACTAAAACTAAAATCTTTAGTGAACATTTCAATTTTTGAATATTAAAAGTTATTTATATGTTAGGGAGGGGGCATAAGAATTTTAGAGTCTAGCCTGTGGCTTAGTACACCATACCTACTTCAATAAGCATTAGTTTCGGGGTTGTCCTAGCCTTTGACTACCCCGTCTGTCTCAAGGCAGTAAGTATATGTACCACTTTGTCTTGTCCCTAGCCCATGACTTGTCCGATATGCAGACCCTATAAGTAGTTGCGCTACCGTCGGCACAGCTATTGTGGTTATTGGAACACAGCAAACCCCTCTAACAGCATCAGGCTGTATACACAATAGAGGGGCTATCCCTTTATATTACCCTCACCTCTTCTCATATGTTATTGCTCTTCTCACTTATCTCCCTATCTTCCATCACCCTGCCTCGTGTACATTTCCTATATGTGTAGTGTCTCCGGTTGTCTTGTATCATTTCCTCTACCCGGTACAGCTGTAGTGTTCCAGTAGGAAGTACCCGGTATACCTATAGTGTTCATGTTGGAAGTACCCGGTATAACTATAGTGTTCATGTAAGAAGTACCCGGTATAGCTATAGTGTTCATGTAAGAAGTACCCGGTATAGCTGTAGTGTTCCTGTAGGTAGTACCTGGTACAGCTATAGTGTTCATGTAGGAAGTACCCGGTATAACTGTGTCCATGTAGGAAGTACCCGGTATAACTGTGTCCATGTAGGAAGTACCCGGTATAGCTATAGTGTTCATGTAGGAAGAACCCGGTATAACTGTGTCCATGTAGGAAGTACCCGGTATAACTGTGTCCATGTAGGAAGAACCCGGTATAACTGTGTCCATGTAGGAAATACCCAGTATAGCTGTGTCCATGTAGGAAGTACCCGGTATAGCTGTGTCCATGTAGGAAGTACCCGGTATAGCTATAGTGTTCATGTAGGAAGTACCCGGTATAACTGTCTTCATGTAGGAAGTACCCGGTATAGCTGTAGTGTTCATGTAGGAAGTACCCGGTATAACTATAGTGTTGATGTAGGAAATACCCGATACAGCTGTAGTGTTCATGTAGGAAGTACCCGGTATAGCTGTAGTGTTCATGTAGGAAGTACCCGGTATAGCTGTAGTGTTCATGTAGGAAGTACCCGGTATAGCCATAGTATCCATGTAGGAAGTACCCGGTATAACTATAGTGTCCATGTAGGAAGTACCCAGTATAGCTATAGTGTCCGTGTAGGAAGTACCCGGTATAGCTATAGTGTCCATGTAGGAAGAACCCGGTATAGCAACAGTGTCCATGTAGGAAGTACCCTGTATAGCTATAGTGTCCATGTAGAAAGTACCTGGTATAACTGTGTCCATGTAGGAAGTACCCGGTATAGCAATAGTGTCCATGTAGAAAGTACCCGGTATAGCTATAGTGTCCATGTAGGAAGTACCAGGTATAGATATAGTGTCCATATAGGAAGTACCGGGTATAGCTATAGTGTCCATGTAGGAAGTACCCGGTATAGCAATAGTGTCCATGTAGGAAGTATCCGGTATAGCTATAGTGTCCATGTAGGAAGTACCCTGTATAGCTATAATTTCCATGTAGGAAGTACCCGGTATAACAGTGTCCATGTAGGAAGTACCCGGTATAGCTATAGTGTTCATGTAGGAAGTACCCAGTATAGCTATAGTGTCCATGTAGGAAGTACCCGGTATAGCTATAGTGTCCATGTAGGAAGTACCCGGTATAACTGTGTCCATGTAGGAAGTACCCGGTATAGCTATAGTGTTCATGTAGGAAAAACCCGGTATAGCTATAGTGTCCATGTAGGAAGTACCCGGTATAGCTGTAGTGTTCATGTAGGAAGTACCCGGTATAACTGTAGTGTTCATGTAGGAAGTACCCAGTATAGCTATAGTGTCCATGTAGGAAGAACTCGGTATAGCTGTAGTGTTCATGTAGGAAGTACCCGGGATAACTATAGTGTTGATGTAGGAAATACCCGATAC